>CM057815.1:60592006-60642006 GCA_030067965.1 Latrodectus elegans
AACCGCTGCCGATCCAGAGATTGATTAAAAAGGAGGAAATTAAAGATCGTTTGGTGCCAAAAATCAAACATTAATGAATGATCCTTGTTCAATTATACTTTTTGAAATAATGAATTCTTCATAAACTCAACAAAAATTCGGCAAGTCAAAAGCAACTACTCAACAGCGACATGAATAATGAATATTTTTCACAAAGCATCTGTTGGAAACGTTTCAGTTTTGCATTCTTAAAATCAAAAATATAACATAATGGCTTCATTTTACAAAAATATCGATACATTTCAAAAGTGGAAACAGATTTTAATGATAATTTTTTATATCCAGCAGGTGTTTCATTCCATTAAGTAGGGATAATGAAATCGATGATAGATATCAGTGCATATAAGATGATTTTTTATGAACCATAATTACTGCTGGGAAAAATCAGACGGATACACTTGTTTACCGGTGGAACATGTTTCCAGATTTCGAGATATTACTTGCACCAATAAACAATATATAAATTGTTATAATTTATATAAGAATTGTAACTTTATCAAAAAATAATCAAATATTGTTTAATATTTCATTCGCTTATTTACACGAGAAGAAATAATGCATATCGTCTCATTTTTTAATAGATTGAAAATGCATATTTAATCCAGGCATAAAAATGCAGTACAACGTGTTTACACTGCTTCGAAATAGAAAATTGTGCTGTCAAAATTGAGATTATGGCGAATGTAATATCGGTTAGATTACCAGAATGTAATATTGTTACATCTTAGCATATTATATATTTCTAGTGTCTATTATAATTTTTTGAGAAAAAAAAATTGAATATTATGTTTTAACAGCTTAAAATCTTCACAATCTATTTTAATTTGATGCCAATAACTGAACACAAAGTTTAATTCTTTATTGTTAAATGATTCATAAAACTTTTTAAAAATATTATTGCATGTAATTGAAACAGCATTAAGCGTTAAAAATTTTACATACATATATGAAAGAAAGAAAATGAGATTTTCTTTTTTAAAAAAAGATTCTACCTACAGATTTTTATTTTATAATTAAAAATGTTAAGTAAATATCGACTATTTAAAAAAATTGACACTCGATCATTAAAATGCAAAGTTGAGTATGTATTCTGTTGACTTTAATTATATACATCTTTTGATATAATAAACAACTAATAACACAGTTCTGTTGTTGTACTATTATTTTTTACGCAAGATGACTCATTAAGAGTAATATTGATAATTAAAATTAAAAGACGACCTAGAACCACTACAAACATTCGAAGTGGAGATCGAATTCATGAACTAGTGAATTGAAGGGCAGAATGTTATTTAACAAATGACATAACTACAGAGGGAAAAATATTAATGCAGATTTATTATGACATTGAAATAAACCTTTAATTTTAAACACTGAAATAGTGTACTCTTTAAAATAGTTGATTTTTCGCTCCACCATTCCCTTTTGCGCAGCATTAATTCGATCTAATTTCAGATTGCCTATCAACGGTCATTTTTTGCACACAAGGGTAATTAAACCGGATATCTACAGTTTAAAATATATTCAGATCCACTGCACAAACATTAAAAAATAGAATCGAACCCTATAAACTGTTGAATTGAAAACTATTGAAAGAAACGGGATTTCAGTTAATTCAGAAATACAATATTATATATTTTTTGGGAATAACACTCCCAATTCTGGTTTTTTAAAAACTTATTTTTTTAAATAAATTCAAAACGACTGAATTTCATTCACAGATAATCATTTTGTCCGGAAAATATTCTTTGACAAAAGCAAATATGCTTCATTTCAATTTAATAAATGACGACTTTCATCAGTCACAGGAGAAAAATATAAATACATTATATATCAATAGTTTAACTTCGTATAATTCAGCAAAGCTTAATTGTGAAATATTGCAGAAATGATGAGTGAATTTATACTAAATATAGGGTCCAAGTTCGTAGACGATATGTATGAATTAATTTGCCAGACGAGCTATGTCGGCAACTATACGAGAATTAGGAAGATTACTGACTAAAAGTAAACAGAGTTCAGAATACTTAAATATCCATAATATTGAGACGAAAATATTAATTCAAATGCAACAAATAATTAATTTATTATAAAATGCATTAGGTTTCATTCATTAAAATTTTTTATTGGAATAAAAATTAATCAAGACAATTATATACTAATAAGATAAAATACTAAAATCAGAAGTAGTGTTAGATTTATTCTTATTTTAAAAATAATAATTTGAGAATGAAAACGATAAAATTTCGCCATTAAAATTTTTGTACATAGAGCGTTATTTCTTCTATAAGTATAAATCATTTGGTTTTGCGGATAAAAAGCATGAGAAATGGATGCAACAATTTTTATCGCCACCCACGGTTTAGATATGGTCTAACTCTTAATCGAATTCTTTAGCTTTTTTTATGGCAACACTTGAAGAAGCAAACGATTCTTCTGATTTCTCTCACAGCATTCCAATATGAGTAGTTTTTTTCCCCCTTACTCCTTTTTAAACGAACGAGGAAATTAAGTGAAGTATGATGTGTGCGCGAAAAACTTCGCACGCGCGGTAAAATCTTTAAAGAGGAAGTGAAAAAGAGGAAAAAAATAAATAAACAGCTTTTTTAGTTTTTAAGGACACTGACACAAACCACGGGACCTGTGGGGTCAGAGAAAGTGTACGGCATTCCTTATTTTAAAGTGGTGGGTGATAATAATTTGGGGAACTTTGACCTAATTCACAACTTATTTTTTATAATTAGGTTATTTTTTTTCAAGTCTTAAGAAATAAGCCGGTTTTTCTTTATATTCCTATTTCAGTGTGCGTTTTTATACCTTCCTCCCACACAATATAAATCAGTGACCCAAGGTATTCTCATTTCTTAATTTTTTTTTAATTCACGAATTATTTGCTTTTTTTTTTCTAAGGCTCCATATAAAGAATTTTAAATTTGCTTTGAAAACAATTTTCATTTTTTTCAGATTATCCTGTAATTATATTTACTCACAAATATATAAAAGATTCTACTATAGCATTTGCATTCAATACTAAAATCATTAACATTCAATAATGATGAAAGTGGAATGATTTAACATTCATCTTAGTAAATGTGAAATCACATAAGTTACATTCCCTATAACGATAACTTTAAGTAAAAGGGAAATATATATATATATATATTAGTCTATATATTATTACAAAATAAATATTTTCTAAATCCACAAAAAAAGTCAATAAAAATTCTAAAACTGTTTTAGTAGGATGTCAGAATAATGAAGGGTGCTAACATTGATTGCTGAAGTTTCTCACATTGCCAATGCATGTTGATCTCGATTATAAGAAACAGATTTCTTTAGCTTGCTGCGGTGCACTTTGTTCCGCATAAGACACGATGATAACTTAGACTGAAAGATTTGACAATCTGGGGTCACTTTTTTGCACTAGCTCGATTATTACTCAAAAGTTTAATATTTCATCTACTTTTGATAAATAAAAAAACACCTAATTGAAATATTTTTAGGTACATATTTACGCTTCTAAATACGAACAATTTGATCAGTATATGTATTTTTAAAGAACAATAGATTTAAAAAATACGATTGATTCTAGACATTTTTTTTTAATTTCAAATGAAGAAATTAGTTAAAATAACTCCTACTATAAAAGATTAGATTCCAGTATTGAAGACAGAATTACAAGACGATTGGCTCACACTTATCTCCAAAATGATGTTAAATCAATATTTAAAATAATAACTTACGAGCCAAGTCTATGATGTTAGAAAAGGATTTAAAAGACATTTTGTTTAAAATCATTGTGATTTTCAAAGAAGCTCGTTTTTAAAAATTTCAAGAAAATAAAAAGACTAATAAATTCCCATTTTATATTTTAATATAACATAATTTTAAATGATTAATAATAGGTTATCGTTAGAATACCTTCAATCAGGAATGTTTTTTTTTTCATTTTCCGTAAAGATAAAAAACCTTGGAAAATAAATCCTGTTAGTTACTTTTACAAGAATAAAGAAGCATCTTATCTATTTGAGAAGTATTAAAAGCATTGCATACCTCATAACTTGTTCCACAAGTAATAAAGATCATGTTCCAGCGCGTTGTCAGTTGCAGTTCTCAATCCCATCAATGCTTCAAATCTCGCTGTATCAGGAAAGTTCCTTCACTGCACTTTAAAGCAAACGAAATCTCATGTGACACCATCGTCAGTTGCCAATCAGTGAGCACATTGTGCACTGTGTTCACCGATTGGGTAGTTAGTGGAAGATTCCAAACAAGTTTACATTTGAACAAATAAGTACGGGATACTTCCCCTCCCCCCCCCAGTGGAGGGTCATGGAGAGAAAGTGACCATTTTGAAACGACATTAGAGGTTGGTGAAACGGAGAACATGAAAAAACGTGTTTTAAGTAGAATTAATTCTATTTGTTACTATAGTTGATCTTAATGCTTCTCACCCGAAATAGAAGTTTAAAATAATTGCTTAAAATATAAGCTCTGATTAGAGAACTTATACTTTAAGCTACAAATTTGATTTGGATTGTTTGTTCAGAGTATGGTCCTATTTTGCATGCAATGGCTAATTAGATCAGAGCCTGCAGGTTACAGTGCATATCTCACATCTTTACAAATTCTCAGAAACGAGTTAGAAGTCGAACTTACCTCCTGAAATGAAAGCTGAATTCTTAACCATTCAACTATTAGTTTGGTGCGATTGACAAGCTAATTGGTTGAAATAAAACAGTTTATTCAAATTACAGTTGTTAGTTATGAAACACAATGGGATTTAAACTTATAAATTTAGAGACTTTTAAGTTTTTACTCTATTTAAAAAAACTAGTTTTTCACTAACAATTAGTCACACTTTTTCCTTAATGATGGAATTGAATGCAATGACTAAATAATACTTATGACAAAGGAAGTTTGTTTTTGTAGAACTTTTGTAAACTTTCAATTTGTGCAGATTAAAAAAAAGTGACTGAAATTGCGGATTATTGAAAGAAACATAGCTATAAGAAGCAAATACGTAAAATTATTCAAAAATCATTTGCAAGGATACAAAATAACTTTGCATACCAAATTAATACAATCATGAATTAAAACCATATTAAAAGCTAATTGTGTTCAAAGGAGTATCTTAAATATTAATGAACTCAATGCACTCTGATAGAGGATCTCACTAGGAGATTGCTGCTTGCAGAAAATATTCTTTTCATTGCCAGTTTGGAATTTCTAAATTACTCTTTGCAAATCTGATAAAAAAAAAATTACAATTTTACAATCCATTTATGTAGAATATAAGTTATTTTACATAAAAGATTGGGAAAAGATTTTGGTAATTGAAATAAATTGTGAATTTCAAATTTATCTTTTTTGAAATTCTTATTTTCCAATACTAAATTTACCATAGATGAAATCAAGGAGTAAAATTGATTAAACTTACAAAAACTTTGGAATTACAAATTAGAGAAAATGTCTTATAATTTCAATAAATATTTAAAATTTTGAGTAAAAATGTTTCACAAAAAGATTTTTTATTCTGAAACTCCCACTTTATATTTCCATATACAATCAGTTTTTCTTCAAAAAGTGTTTTAAAATAATAAAAGAAATAAATTTAAATTTTTTCCAGTTTTTACCGGCGGGTTGTGGCTAAAATGTACAATAGAGCAATCACAGCATCATTATTTTATTGATCCATTCACCAAAGTATTTATTCTAGATAACTTAAGTACTATTGCAGAGAAATCAAATACCAAAGCGAAGTCAAGCATTGTGCTCTAAACATCAACAAACACGGTGATGAAATAATTACACATTTGCGTCAAGTGCAAACATTAATAGAGGCAATAAAGATAACCATAAAAGCTATTCACTTTCCAAGCAAACCGAAAAATCAAGCACGCGCCATACTATTGAAAACGATGTAATTGTTATTGATAATAACTAACAGCTTATAATCGAGGAAAATATTTTCTCCAGCCAAAGAGAGCTTACACGTGATTTGAAAGGCGGGTAATATTTTAATTAATCGCCATTTGTTGTAGACATTGTTTGGGGAAACTGGTATCTGATTTACCCCCTCGGGTTAATTAGGGGTGTTTAACCGCCTTTCCCTTTTAATCCGGACTGAAAAGAACTTAGTCTGTCCTTCACCCGGCCGAAGTACTGATCCCAATTATGATGTCATACAGGCTTCACAGTGGGGGATTGCCATGATTGGCGACGTATGGCTATTAATTTCAAAATGAGAGGGGTGAAAGTGAACTATTGTGTGTCACAGCGAATTAAAGTAAAAAGTTTCAGTGTCTAATTAATCTGGAATCGTTGCAGTTTTAAGGAGTTTAAGATGTAAATAGGTAGTAAACGAATAAAACTGTTTAAAAATTGTATCGTAAATTAAAAATGAATTCCCTCTCTGTTCCAATTGGGAAATTTATTTCCTTTTTATTGGTTTAAGTTTATAATTTTCTTAAAATTTATTTAGACATATTTTATTTTTGCGATTACGAGAGAATATATTTATGTAATTACCTATTTCTAGAAGATGCTATTTGTTACGAATTGAATTATATCTCATTCCACAATAAATTTAAATATAAAACTACTCGTGTTGTAAATCCTATGAAAATATAAAACATATCCTGATGTTCGTGTTGTGAATCCTCTAAATCCTATGAAAAATTTTTGTTTTATCAATTTTTTCAAAAATAAAAAAATGTCTATTTATACAATATTTACCATTATTACGAAGTTTGAAGTTTTCAGTTTTTTTTTTAACTCTAAAACAATTTTTAAAGCATTCCTTAAACAATTTTTTTTCAAATTTTTTTAAAGATCTAACAAATGCAGATTAGGATTATAAAGTTTAAGAAAATTTGTTCAATATTTTTTCACTAGGATTCAGTACATACTTCTTTACGTCAGCAGCTACTAAGCATAAGATATTAAAGATTTATGAAGTTACTATCAGTGAACAAATTTACTATATTTTATTACATCAGCTAAAATTCTGTGTTATAAATTCTTTTATGTATTTTATTTAATGCACTGTGTTTTTTATATATCACATAGTATAATAAACATTTAATACTTGTTTAAAATGTATTTCCATGTGTATGTGTGTGATTTCATTCAAATTTGTTTACTAGTATGAGTATTTTTATTAAAATTAAATTTTCGACTAAATGCACATTTAAATGTTGATATTTATTTATATAAGATTGATATTTTAATACAGATAAAAATATTTAAAATTATTCATTACATTTAAATCCATGTTGGTTATAAGAAAAATTATTTAAATACAGCTTATCTTAAATAGTGAATTTTGACGAAATTCACTTTGGCAAAATATATTCCACTTAAGTATCCCACAGTTACAGAGTGAAAGTAAATCCACTAAATCGAATTAAAAATTTAAACTATCGAAACAATAAAAATTAAATAACACTTATTAAATCTGTAGTCAAAGGATATTAAGACCTATAATCCGACGTTTAACTTCCATAGCAAAAATAATAAGAGCAGTAAAAAAAAAAAAAGGAAAAAAGAAAAAAAAATTCGATTCACAATGGCACCATCTTTACGAGGTATCAAGAATAAAATCGTGCCAATCATCGCCAAGTTCAGAGCATAAATGCCTAATCTTGCAACCTGCGCGTGATACTGTGAAAAACAAGCCAGTTCTTCCACTCTCTCTCTCTCTTCCCTTCAATCCATTCAACAATTCCCTCAATTCTGTTTCTTCCCTATTTGACACCCCCAGTATACTAGGTCTTCAACCTGTACTCCGCCCCCAGACAGTCACAGCTCCCCCCTCCGTATTTTCCTTTTTCAGTAGGGAGGGGGGAAATAATGGCAGTAGGGAAAAGGACGGAAGCTTATGTAAACTGGTTATACAGGGTTTCCCCACAAATTGAAACTAAGTACATGCAAGAACAAAAGATGATCTCGCAAATCAGAGTAAATTTTCTGGGGAAAAATTTTAAGTAAAATTGTCCATACAGGGCATTTTATTCTGAACATACTTATAATTATAGTTTACATAGCTCAAGATTATGTATGATATTACTTGGAATCACTTTTATAACTATTTTGCTAACATTCTTTTAAAATTCTGTAATTTATTGTTACTAATAAGTAATAATGACTCGATTTGTAGGAAATTTAAGATAAATTTAAAATTATTAAAAATGCTCCTCGGCAAATACTTAGTTTTTATATTATAATTAAAAATACTTTTTATGCCCTAAACTTACTTTAAAATTAAAAAAAAATTAATAATTTAATTATATTTGTACTTAAAAATATTGAATGTCTACGAAACAATATCCGTAACCGCGAAAAGAAAAAAAAATAATTAAAAGCTTATCACTCTAATGGCTAAAACTGTAACCGCAAAGATGACTTATAACTTAAAACAGTTCCGATGACAGTGACATGTGATGCAATAAGATAAATATCACATTCTCAGTTTTCATTTTTAAAAAACTTAATATTGTTAAAAATTTAAAAAAATAAAATGTCATTACGGAAAAAATTACTAATTAGTAATTATAAATTATAAAGTTTTTCGATGATATTCAAATCAATAAAGCTAAATACAAAAATAAATTTAATGTGTACACAAAATAAACAATATAGTGATATAATCACAAAAAATGACGAAGAACATACCTTTGAAATATAGCCTTTTTATGAATAATGAAAAAAAACTTAATTATTATAATTTTCCAGCTTATATTTTATGTAATTATAATTTAAACTTTCCTTATTTTTAACTCATTAATTGGCTTCTGTTTTTTTTTTTTTTCCAAAGTGGAATTATTACATTTTTTACAATCAAAGTCGCACTGTATAAAATTCTTTTATTTATTGAAAAAATTTTCAATTTTTGAATAATTCTTTAAAAGTTTCAATAAGACGCATTATTTGAATTCATCATATTAACGGCATAATAATCAACTCGAGCAGAGATAGAATATATTTAGCTGGTTTAATATTTAATTTATCCCCACTTGTTGAAAAACAATAGTAAAACCTAAAATTCTAAGTATTCAATTTTTACACTCTCCCCCGCTCATATCCGACTCTCTCCATCCAATAAACAAGGTCTAAAAGAAGCGAGCCTTCGATATAGTGGGGGAGAGAATGGGGGGACAAAGCAAGAAAGACCAGATCAAGGAGGGGGGAAAAAAAGACAGAAAAAACAAAAAAATATCACCCAGAAAGAAGAGCACTTTGGTGGGGGAAGAGAAAATTTTTAGGAATAATTTATTCCTAACCTAAATAACATTTTCTCTTTCGTTTCCACACACCCCCTTTACTTCGACATAGAAAGATATTTTTGCTCCAGCTTAATGCGCCGAATGCTTAAGCAATTTGAAAACATTTTATGTATTTGCCTTTTCTTCCATATTGTTTGTCTTAAGCAGTCGTGTTTATGAATTTATCGGGGGTGGCACAAAGAGATAGGAGAAGCTACAACACGCGAATCACTTAAGTTACTCTTTTCACATGCGTGTCAAATAGGGTGATGTGTCGTTTGCAAAAACATCGCTAATTGCTTGTATTTGTTTTACAGTGTGTGGAGAATACTTTTTATTTTTTTCACAACTAAGAGCCTTAATCTTGCATTATTGAGTTAAGTTTATATGCATAAACAACACGCGAATGCATGAGAATTATGACATAGATATGAATTTAATCACACTTTGGGAAAGGAAATATTTAATTTGACACAAGAGCTTCATAAAAAAATGTAAAAACCTTATTTTTTCAAATCATATATTTGTTAAACTATTGTAAATCATATGTAAAAAGGAATCGATGCACTTTCAATGTTGAAAAATTGTACGATACAAAATTTTGTCTATAAGATACCTTATAATAAGATAAGTAATTAGAATGTATTATGCAGATTAAGCTTGATAATTAGTAATTGAAATATTGTTATTGCTGAATGCTAGACAGATAAAATTAATTCAGACTTTATTGTCAATGCAAATAGGCCACAATAATTAAAAGTTAAGAATGTCATTAAATATATTTTATGGTATCTTACACCCAGAAATAAATCGTTTACCGATTTTAAGCAATGCATTTTCAATACATGGATAAGACCTGTTAATAAGTCAAAATAAGAGGGAAATCAAAAAAATTTTTTAGCATCTTCTCTTCATGGGCTCATCATAGCCTAGTGATAATGGTGTGTTCTTCCAAATAAAAGGCTTTAGGTTTGATCCTGGATTCTATTAAATAAGATTTACGCTATGCTTATGTATACCCAATCCAATGTGTGTAAAAGGTTGAAATTTTATTTATAGAGTATTCTCCATTCAAAATGAAGTCTCTTATTTCCAAACAGTATGTAAAAAAACTCTCCGCTGTGTTTACTATTACACATACTGAAAACAAAGCGACATCTTCAAAAATTATGTATCTAATGATTTGCACAAATTTATGTATCTTTGTACCAGGACAACTTATTTTTAATAGAGAGACTCCGCATATATAAAACAAGTCATTTTAAATATTTTCATGTTTAGTTTCAGTGTATCCTTTATTCGACATGACCAAGTGTTACTTATCCTTTGTATTTACATATTGATGTCAGCTCATAAAGTGATATCTGTAAAAGTTACCTTAAAATGTGAATTAACTGCTAATCTATTGTTTTTTAATCGTATACGTAAATATATTTTTAATTTACAAATTCACTTGCTAGAGTCATTCATAATTATATGAAGAGAGATATTATTCATAAATAAGAGTATTCACACTTCTAGGGTCGGATAGTAGCTTAACTACAATCCGAGGCGAAAACTTTTTTGTATCTATAATATATATATATATATATATATGTAGCTTTCTATTCAATTTGGTAAACGATTTTGTTCCATTGACAATCTAAAATAAACTATCAGTTTGATTTGAGACCCCTTCTGATATAGGCACCCGGGGCAACTGCCCCATATGCCCCTGCCTTAGTCAGGCTTTTGTACACAACATTAATACCTGTTAACTTTTGTAATGTAAATTTACAATTTTACATACAGTTTTTAAAACTACTTAAGTGTTATTCAATTAATTCAAAGTTGCTTTAAAGCTTTTTGAGATTAAATAGCATTGTTACTTCCCAATAATATTAAAGATATACTTTTTGGCTTCTTTATTTAATGGTGATTCGATAATATTCATAAGACGCAATAAGAAAGCTGAAAAATAACTGCCCAGAAATATGCAACATAAAAAACATATTTATTACTTTTTCTCGTTATTTAATAATATTCATCACAGAATAAATTCCTCTAAAATTGAATTGAATACTATTAATATTAATGCAGCTATGGTGAATACAAAACGTTAAATTTCACGGAAATAGTATTAAAGTTTGTGTCGAACAAAATTGAAAATCTTCGTATCACGTATTCAAATAAAAAACCAGAATATGTCTATCTTAATGTAATTTAAGAAACTAATAAAATTTTCAGGAAATACAGCTTCTATTTATTCAAAAATTAACACTGAAATTAAAATACAGCAATTAATCAATCTGATAGCTTAACACGAAAAATAGAATCGTTTCCTCCCCCCTCCACTCACCAGGAAAATGATGGAAACTCAGCAAAAACAAGCGGTCTGGTGTATCGCTGTCCTTGAATTCTCACATCTGGACAGAATTGCGTAAATTCAACTAACGAAATAAAATTTTAAGATGTATGCAAAAAATATTGAAACGGTTTCTCAATTTTCTGAAAAACTTTAATACTACGCAATATAATTCTGTGGAAATTAATTAAAATAATATACTTAGTATAAATATTAAATATTTCAAAGAAAAAATTTCTGCTCGTTGTTAGTTTTTTTTTTTTTACTGAGATTTACATAAAAAAAAAATAAATAAATAAATAAAACTTAGTATTTGTTTACAAATCTGAAAATTTGAAATATTATATCTAAAATCGCATGATCTTGTGATTTTTATGATTTTCTTTATGGATATTAAAAAAAAAATAAGAGAGAGAGAGAATGAGTTATAAATTAATGATAATTTAGAATATTTTTTTTCTTCAATAGATGACCAGGAAATAAATCATTTTATTTTGGGAAAACCGAAATTATTTTCATCTCTTCTTTAACAAATGCATTTCTTTATTGAAAACTAATATCAATTTTTCATGTACTAAGCAACTCATCTATACCTTCAATTCTTAAAACTTAGATTTAAAACGACAAATGATTTTAAAAAAAATCCATTCTTGGAAACTAAAATTTTTGTAAATGAGATGAGACTTCAATTTCTTAAACTTTTCCTTCATAGGGGTGGGGATTCTCCAATAGCGACCGCTTATCTCAGAATGTCTTAAGAGGTGAAACCAGAATAAGCTGACAAGAAAAAAATTAAGATTTAATCATTAGAATTTTAAAAACCACGAATTGTGCCGCATGTAAACGAAAATTTGGAAGAAAAAGATCGTCTATTATAATTTTTCAACTAGGTATTTAAATATGTCCAACAATGCCATCAATGAAATTTAAAAACACATGCCTGCAAGTAAATTTTGAATATTTCAGTTTAATAAATTTTTATACATTAAGTATATATTTGTTTACATTCAAATATAAGAATAAGCTTCAAATTTACAAAGGCCACCTTTCATGAAATTTTCAATGTCAAAAAAATCTTTGTGTATTGATGGAATTTTGAACAGGTAATAACCAAATAAGCAGCCATTTTAAAACCACACTACCGAGATTCAACCAATGTCAAGTGCTTCCATTAAACAAAGGAATATCTGCAGAAAGAGGTGGCGGAGGAGAAAAAAAATCATCAAAAACGCTGTCATAACTTGTCCTGTGGATTTCACTTTTGTCTCGAGGCACTGAGATTCCGTTTCTCATTGGGTAACAACCATAATCGGTCCGGATGGTCTGGGGCGCGTGTTGGGCACGCGTCTGTGGTCACGTGACACACTGGCAGGTGTCTTCTTCCGATGAAAAATACCAAAAAAAAATTACCAGCCAGGACCTCTAATTACGAGCAATGCCTTGCGGTAACACATCAAATGAATGGAAGGTTAAGACTGTCACCTGGAACACGTAGGCCTTAGAAATTAATAAACCCCCAAGGGTATCACCATTTGGGAATACAGCAGATAGAAGGTTTATTGTTAACTAACACAAAGCATGGCACCAGTAAATACGAGTACATCAACAGGTACTTGTTCTGTCTTCGAAGTATGTACTTTTGATAGAAACACGTTTTATTTTTAAAAACGGCGAGTTATTTCAAAATTATTGCATTCGGTTTTCATTATAGTTACTTTAATTTTAATTTATGTATTTCTAAAGATATGATATCCTTTGGAAATTTTTAAAAGGCCAGTAGTTTTAGAAATGATCTTTATAATTTATAAGTGGTATTGAAGATTAATGTCTGTCTAGATTTTCAGAGAGAGGAAGAGAAAGCTTAATTTCTTATTTATTGCACTGCTCTCAATTGCAAATTTCAAACATTTCCTTAGTATTGCATACACATATGTGATAATTTTAACTAAGTCACGAATTTCGTACTGATATAGTGTTCGTTTAGCATCAATTAAAAAATGTTTCAATCTCCTAAAATTAAATTTGATTTGGTGAAAACGTTTTATTTTATTATTCTCGTTTAAAATCTTATCTTTACTTAAAAAAGGAGATACAAAACTTATAGCATGTAATAATTCATATTATACAAATTCATTTTAAATAGTGTTCCTTAAAAGAGAACAGCTTAAATGATCAGTTTTAAAATTGTAAAATATCAGAACTTAAATCTTTCACATTAAATAGGAATTTAAACTATTAAATCATAAATCAGTTTACTTCAAAATATTAACATATACGGGACTTTAATACAACACAACTTTCTCTTATGATGGAATTCATATTAATTACACTATTAAATGTAATTTAATTTATTAAAAATCTAGTGGGGTAAGAAAAAAACATCAACATATACTTTCTATAATACTATAAACAAAAGTATAGAAGTATTATGTCACATAAAATATTAATAATTGTAATATACATTTTCAAAAAAATTCTTAAAGCTGTTTTGATTGATTGAATTTTGCTATCATTTGTAAACTAAAATAAGTTATAAAGAAGGATAATGTTGGCAATATTGTTCAGTATATATTAAAAATAATTAATTCAGTGAAAAGATATCATTATTAAATTCCAATCCATTTAAACATTTTTTAAGAAAATAATCTTATTCGAGTTTCTGTCACGTTTTCTAAGTTTTATTCCACTTAAAATTTTCGATTTTTTTAAGAATTTACCAGCTGAGAGCAATGTATTCGAAAAATTCAATTTTTCATTTTATATATAGTAATGCAAATTACTTCATACTCTGAAGAAATATTCCTTATCATTTTTCAGTTTCACTTTATTTCCACGTAGAGATTTTTAAACTTTTTCATTTCAAAATTCTAATTAATGTAGTATGAAGGCTTCAAAATCTAGAAACTATGGAGAAGACTTGATATTTGAAAATTCAAATTTCTCTTTTATTATATGTTATTGACATATTTATGTAAAGGTTTCAAGAGATTCACGGTTTCATTTTTATAATGTATCGTCATATCTTCTAAATTATAAAATTGAAAGTACAATTGTAGAGTAGTGCTTAAAAAATTAAAGTATGTGTTTAAATGTGGGGTGGCCAAAAGCTAAATTCAGGAATCCTCTATGAAGATTTACACATATTCAAGAAATTCCCACGGTGTTTGACCATGAAATGACCTTGAAAATAAGAGAAAGTATTTCCAGTTGGACAGCTGGTCGGAATGCTCCAATGAGGGACAAGGTGAGAAGCGAGCCACCCCAAAACAATGGAGAAGAAGCGTCCCAACATTCTTAAACACTCCAAACGGAGGGTGCAAATGGAACAATACTGAGAAATCGGCCCGGGGCATGCTGACGGAGACGCATCAGTAGAGTTGTTCCTCCACTTCCTGAGTCGTCGGAATTACCAGGGTCACCTACCGGATTCGATTCCATCAACCCCCCCCCCTTTCGACTCTTCACCGGACACGTGATTGCTTTCTACTTCCTGAGTTTGAAAGGAATGCATTTCCCTAAGATTTAATTAGTTTCAACGAATGAAATGTTCTCAAAGTTAACTGAATTATGAAATTTGTATGTGAATAGTATATTGTCACGTTATTTCACATTTATTTTAAAATTTTAAAAAGATTTCTCATTTATGACATTAAATTTGCTTAAAAAATTATTTTATATCAGCTTCCATAGCTGCCAACTCTACTGATTTTATAGGGAAACTCCTGATTTTCCATCATTTCTCCAGATAAAATATTAAAATCTATTGATTTTTGGCAATTTCAGTGAAAACTTGAGCATAGCCAGAATTTCGCTAGAAAAAACTATCGAGTTATTTTAGTAGCTTAAACAATCTCAAAATACCTTATATATTCTAAAAATGAGAAAAATGTTTTGAACAGCAGTTCACCGATTTATTACTAAAAAATGCTTAGTCAGCAACGTATTAAAAAATAAATCCATGATTTATACGAACTGGAAATGTATTGTTTTTTATGGACAAAATGTATTTGATAATTTCTGTATTTTTATAGAATTATTTATCACTGAATTAAATTTATTTAGTAATATATTTTATGTTTTATATAATTTTATCTTTATAAATTACCATAGTGTAGTAAAAGTTGCTGTATAAAATAAATATTTGGACATAAATGTTGATGAATATTTTATAAAAATGTTAAGATTAACACAAAATATGTTTAACATAAATCATTCTCAGAATGAAGTACCTAAAAAGCCATAATGCCATTTTGCGGTAGTACCGTTTTAAACACATTATTTCAAGCAAAAATTTCGCTAATAGTGTCTCCTGATTTTTTTCCTCAAATTCAGTAAAATCAACTGATTTTACTAAATTTGAAGAAAAATTCTACTGATTTTCTTTTCTCCAAAGTTGGCAGGTGTGAGTTTCATAAGTTGCATTTGTTATAGTTAACTATTGAGAAATTTGACTAATACCTAAATGTGTCCAACTGATTAACAGAGACACATACACACATTTCCTATATAATTCTCCTTCACCGATAAAAGTTCAGAAATTCATACGATATCTTTGTGAATAGCTTAACAGCAGTTTTCCTAAAAGTATCACACTAGTTTTCTAAATGATTGTCAAAATTTGGATTTCTTACTTACAGAGATAAATTGCTATCCTTAGGCATGAAACCAACGAAATATTTAAATGTGGATTTTAGGTTTCTATCCCAAAATTTTGATATTTTAAATTTAACAACTTTCTAAGCATTGATTTTAAGAGTTAGAAAAGTTAAAAGAGGAAATAATTTGAATGAGACGTAACGAATATTGTCAAATGTCAGTAAGGTACGAATATCGTTCTATGGCCTCTTACTGTGCACAAAAGATAAATGGAAGATATTTGGTTTGTTTCACTTGTAGTTTATTATATCAAGTCCTTTTTTGCACATTACAGCTAAATAGTTTACGACCTATAATTTAAAGTAGATTCCAAAGCGCTGCAAACATAAGACCAAGGTGAGATTCGAAGTTACCAATGTTGAACCATGGTCTAAGTAATAACCGTTGGGTAGCCAACTCAACCAATGTGTCCTAGATCTACTGATTAAAGTAGATACCGAATTACTATAAACATCTACGCTTGGGATAAGAATCTAACTGTTGAAATAAAGGCCATAACACAAACTAATCAGCCACCCATTTAAAACCCATTGAATGACTATAGATATGCTTGCCAAACAATCCCAATGTCCCAACTGGTTTACTGCACATCCCGGTAAAATAGTATTTAATTTTATAGATGATCAAAAAGTCTAAAAATAATTTAGAATAATTACATTGTCATTTAATTTTGTACTGTAAGAAAACTACAGAAAATCAAAAAAAACATTTACTGGAATCTCAATAAGCAATTCCGTAGCAGTCTAAAGAAAAAATTTGATGGTTTTTATGAAAGTTGAATTGCATATTTGAACTTCGGGATGAATAGTTTTGGAAAAGGTGAATAGTTTTCATGGGCTAAATCTGACCAAACCAAACGCTATTAGTTAGGAAACAACGCCAAAACTTCTAGTATAATTAATAGCAGTCTTCTTTATGTACCTAATACGTGAACATAAGCAATGATCAAACTATTTGACGAAATTATGCTGACTAATGAGTATTTGCAGTCAAATTGGGAACTGAGATGTGATTATTCCAAGTGAAGATAAATGGCTCTGGCTGTTTGTGGTCAGTTTAAGAATAATCACATATAACAACTCCAATTTCGATTTAGATTGTTGAGTATGCCTTCTGATTACTTAAAACATCATCACCAGATGAGACAATATTTTCTTGGAGCATTATCTAAGATAGAGGCTTAAGGAAAGAATCAATGGTTTAAAACTTGTGTGATAATATGTAAAATTAATATCGGATTAACTTATAAAAACTTAAAAGATTTAAAAAAAAAAAAAAAAAAAAACAGACTTTTTAAAAATAATTTTTATTTAGCCATTGCTAGTCAGAAATACATACCAAACTTTTATTTCAACTTTCATTTTTCAAACTTTTAATTATCCTTCGAAATGTTTAAAAGAAACAATATAAATATTAACATGTAAGAAATAAAATGTTTAAACTCATATGCTTGTGTCGTTTATTATTACCCTTGGTTAAAACCCCAACCAGTAATTATTTATTTATTGTACTGAGAATAAACTATCCTCGTAAACACTCCAAGACCTCATTAAACTGGGAGGGTGGGACGTTCTGGTGCTTCAGTTAAACATTCCAGAAATTTGCCAAGCCTAGCTGTAGATTCACTATCACACAAAATAGACAACCAGTACAGTTTAGAATGCAGTATAATATATATTCACTTGATTAAAGCATACAGACCTTTTACGATTACATAAATTTTAAAATTTTACATCGCAAATTTTTTAAACGTAGTGTGATTAATGAAAACGATATAAATTAATAGATTAATAAAAGAAAGATATAGCAAAAATATGAAAACAAATTCTCGTTCATGCGTAAAACAGCAACTTGAAAGAACAAAATTAACTATGTATAATTATTTGTTAAATGAAATTTATAAATATTGATTATTATTCTTTAATATTTTCTTAAGGCGTTTATTTCCAAGTCACTAATTAAACTCGAAAACAGAATTATGTAGAGTTACTTTTATTCTAGAATTATGCAGAATATATATATATATATATATATATATATATATATATATATATATATATATATATATATATACATTTCTTGTTTTATTATTTTTTTCTTTTAAATCTAGTCAAAATATTAATTTCTAGGTTGTAATTGGGAATATAAAATATTAAACAAAAATCATGTTTCTATAATTTTAAAATTAGATTAATAAGTTTCTGAAATATATTTTAATTTTTAAAAGTAGTCTTTAAATTGATATTATTTGATTACGTAAAAATCAGGATGTGTTGTAGTAAATAAATGACACAGAATACTCAACAACACATATTTTTAACCGCACCAGCAACATGAGAAATCCATAAAATTTTTGTCAAAATATTTGTTCTACTGAAATTTCTAGAATAAACTACTCCACACATGATTTAGATGGATGATGACAAGAGGCCACGTGTACCTTACTAGTACAGAAATTGCAACTCGACCACCCCCACAGTTTTCCTCTGAAAAAGTATCAAATAGAAAGATAATACATGGTAAAACTTGAAGAGGCTGCTGGGATATATGTTTCTCCCCTGGGGTGGTCTGTTTGTGAACCCTCGACATTCCAGTTTCTTCCCCCTTTGAAGCACAAATACGGGAAGAGCTATTCCCTTCAGGGGGTTGTCAAAGGTCACTTTGACCTTGGCACTGACCTTTGTGATATTCCCCTTGACCGGTTTGAAACAAGATCGTTTGTCTTCATAAAAGTCGACCAGCTTCACACCTATGGCTAAGAAATTGCTAACAGGCAATTTTTTTTATAGCTGACAACCTTTCTTGACTAGGGTTTCCGATATCGGTAGATATTTTGCGGTTCACCATACGATCGTTTTTTAACAAAGCAACAAACAAGGGGGTGAAGTAACTGAAACAGTTTATGGAAAGAAATGGCCTATGGAGTAGTCAATGACTAGCTCATGGGGTTAGATGCTTAATCAGTTGGATCTTAGGCACGAGATTACATAAAGACGAGAAGAAATATATGCTTTGAGCACTTTGAGATCTTTAGAAATTAAAATTGAAATAATTAGCTTAACTCTTATATTTTTTATATAATATTTATTGAAATTCAAATATTATGAATAATGACGTAATAAAATTAGAAATTATTAATAATAGTTTTGGTATTCTAACATTGTTCTCTAAATTCGTTAGTTTGTCGCTCAACGGTCATTTTTTGCACATGAGGTTCTCTAAATTGGATATATATATATATATATATATATATATATATATATATATATATATATATATATATATATATATATATATATATATATATATATATATAGTGATGACTCGATCCCGTTTTTACACTACTGAATAAGTTATGAATTAATTCCTTAATTTGTTATACTATTTAATAAAATACTATCAAAGGCTTATAAAACAAGACTAGATTTTTTTATTTAGTTGTGAAAATATCAAATAAAAAGTTGAAGCCAAAATAATAAACGTGTGATATTATTAAAAGGGATTAAATGCTAAAAATTAAACTAAGTTTTAAGGAATACATATCGTTTGGAAAACAACTTTGAATTAAAATTTTTATTTATTTCTTATAAACAATAAAAAAATATCAAAAAACAGGTATTTACAATATCTGATAAACAAAATTTGAAACGGATGCAAAAAGATAGAAAAGTTATAAAAAGAAGTGTGGTTACAAATTACGAAAATGCGTGCAATCGTGGATTACTCTTGAGTGCCTGTGTAATCCATGAATGTTTAGTGTGTGGAATTCGTTTTATTTTCATTGAGAAAAGGAAAAAAATGTTACAAAATTATTTTATTTTTATAATAAAGAATTTCAAGGCTTAAGAATCTTGTATTATAAACGTTTAGCAAATTTTGATGAGTGTTAATTTATTGAATACAACTATTATAAACTAAAATATATGTAGTAATTTTTAGAGTATAATACCATTATACTCTAAAAACGACTATATATATTTTTCTTATATAATTTAACAAATCCTTTATCAAAATAATGTAACAAAAAGTCTGAAACCCGAGAATTTACTTTTATTTACACGTCTATTCTTCTAAGAACTAGAAATATTACAGTTGATGAATCAACAACCCCCCATTTTCTTTCTTTTTTAAAAAATTAAAAGTTCTAAGAAAACTCATGAAAAAACACTTGCACATATTCTGTGAAAATATTCTTTTAAATGTTTACATTTTTCAGGTTGCATTTTCTAAAAATATAACGAATACAATAAAAAAAAAACATTTATAAAAATTATAAAACAATCTAGAAGATATATGCTTGTTGCAGAATAGTGTTTCTTATCTGAATTTTATATTAAGCCAAAGTAAAATATATGTCTCGATAACTTTATTTGGATATTAAAATTCCAATTAATTGATTAGACATGGTAGATTTTTATTTTATCTCTCTCTGCAATGCCTTAGGTGATTGTCTTAAGATATTATTTACTTGCATTATAATAAGAGATTACTGCCCTTAAAATCCACAAGGCTTGAAGGTCTACATTTTGAACGAAAATATCACTTTGGAATATCTCTTTCCGTTTCACCTTTATTTAATTAGATATTATACTCAAGGCAACTTTCAGTTCTTGGGTAAAGCAATATCTGTCAATCTAAGATATACAATAGTTACTCCATCACATATGTCTAGGTCTGTACTTCGAGAATGAAAGTACAAAAACCATTCTTACTATTAAATAACTAAGTTTTCCTGTTCTCGGGCACACAAGACCTTGTTGTTGACAATAAAAAATTCAATGTAATTTGTTCAGATTAAAAACTATACGACTTTCGTTTAATGTGCTATGGCTACTTTCTGCACACGTGGAATTCACGTTTGCAGAATTCAACACGCATAATTCAACAGGAACTTGTGTTTTAACGTGGATCCCGAACTCTTATGGCCATAACGGAGCAAAACTCATGAACAATTGAACTGAATGCCAAAATTCTGAACATTTTGCTGTTCAATAATTTTGTGCAGATGTATAAACACCATATAGCTTTAATAGAATTATCCATAGAATATAACGCAGCAATTCCTAGGGAGATTTAATAAGGATGTAGGGTTAGATTCTTCTAAAAATTAATACACCAATTACAGTAGATAAGTACTTAATATCCCTCTTAGAGTTGAGAAATAGACACGAGAGTATAACCCAGCATATTAGAAACCAAATGCGTATTATGACTTTTATATAACCAGACAAGCCGAGGTCGCTATGGGTCCTCCATTGAGATAGATATTTTGGAAAGATAGAAAAGCAAGCGAGGGGTGCGTAATAGAGATGGGGGTTTCAGCAGACAATAGGGACACCCTTCTCTTTTGATAGTGTGGGTCGTAGCGGCCAGCAGCTGCAAGAGGAGCCTCCTCATTTCCTCTCGGTGACCCCGAAATGTTTTTTTGGTTACCTTTCTTTGCCAGAAACTGGATGGTAAACTGAGGTACGCAGGGGTGAGTCGCGATTGCAAAGCTTGTACATTAGTTCGAAATATTGCTCTCTCTCTCTTTATTACACGGTATATTTAATCCAATTTTTACGAATATCCCTAAATAATTTATTTCATTTTTTTAAAGTAAAATTTTTATTTTTCAATAGTTTAAAATTTAAATTGTAGATTTTTTTTTCTTTAATTTTATAAAAATATTAATGAATTTTTCTCTATTTGATATTTGCTTGATTTTATCACTCATGCATTACTTTTTAATGAATAAAAAGTGAGCGAAATTTTCAAATTTCAGTTTGCTAGTAAATTTTTATTATTTGATAAAAGTTACGTTGTAATTCAGCTATTGATTTAGGAAAAAATTCGAATCCCATTAAACTTAATTACATAAATATTTAAGCCATTTTTTTCCAGCAGCAAATTTTCATTTAATAACATCGAATGGGAATATTAAGAGTTTTTTTTTAGATAAAAGAATACTTCGTAAAATACACAAGAAATAAATAGGAATGAAAAAAAGCAAATAAAAATTACTTTTGGAATGAATTTCTTCCGTTGTCTGCGAGAAGTGGTAGATTTTTCCTTTTCAGTTAACTAAATTTTTATCAGAATACGCTAAAGGATTATTTTTAATTGAAAATGTGACAAGTCTAATAAGTACCGAGTTTTGAAACCCGATTTGGCAAAAAATCTCACTAGAATATTATAAGTATTGCTCAATTTCTATCTTTGTAAAGATATTTGCTTCGGCTTCTCTTACTTCAACTCTGAAAAATGTATCAAATATTACTGAATTATTGCAAAAATTCAGGGATAAAGCTTTCAGATTAAAAAAAAAAAAAAAAAAAAAATTCTAGAATTCTTATAAAAATCTATGAGATTTTTTAATTAAAAAGACTTCATTGAATAATTATGTATAGAATATAAATATTTGCAAGTTTTCATTCACATTTATGATAGTATATTCTATGAATTTTAATACAAAGAAACGATACAAATCCGAACAATTAAATATAACCAACATCGATTATACAATATTACAAATTATTTCTAAATGTAATAAGGAGACAGATGAATATAAATTGGAAAATTAATTATCTATAATATATAGCAAATTAAAAATTTTTTATCTTTGTTCCAAAAACAAACTTTACTCAAATTTCATTGCTTAAAACATAACGATTTGCTACTTTACTAAGATTAATTTCACTTAAATAATCATATTCCCGACAACAAGATTGGTTGGTTGGTTGAGTTTTCTGACGCAAGGTCCAGATAAGGACAAGCTGCGCCAAAACCAAATTTTAATATATTCATTTATTTAATTCTTTTTTTCTTTTTTTATTTATTTATTTTTAATTCTTAAATTTTAATTTCTTTTTTTGAAACCAATCAACATTTAAAATTCATTTAAAATGATCAGCCATGTTAAAAATTGTAAATTAAAATGTAAATAGACAAAGACCAAACATATAACACAAATAATTATTATTAAAACAACTAAAACAGAGACTAAACTAGTTCAATGGAATGTTAAAAGTTTATCCTTAAAATTAATTCGCGACAACAAACATATTTGAGATAATGCATGAAAGGAAATTTAGAACAATGCCATTTTGCTTAGTGTTAAATCCTTTTTTTACAAAGATAGCTCAACTTTTAAGTTTAGTAATATTAACGAATAAAAAATTATCATGAAACAAAAACACAAGATGGATCTCTAATGGACAGATTATACCTAATCATGGTCGATCTTCTTCCGACATAAAGAATCACCTGCAATAACTGCTACAAAAACAAATGCTATAACAAAATGATAAAATAAACAAACAAGCAGCTTGCAGGCAATTACTCTGGATAGCCTAATTCATCTTTGATGGTCACACTTATGATATCCAAGGCAATAAATAAACCGGCTTGTAAATTACACGAACGCGTGTGTGAACGGTAGGGGAAAACGCCACTTTATTCTTGTTAACGATTGGGTATTAGAGGAAAATAAATAGTAAAGAGTGGAAAACGGTTAAATGGCGCTTGGTCAATTATGGAACAACTGCTTCCTGTCACAGAAGCCGTATTTTGTCTGTTTTTGTCACCCGTTTTCAAATCACTGCCACATTTCGACCAACCGTTCTCTGTGACTAGACTTTTTTCTTTATTATTTCCGAGATTATTTTTGGAACTTTTTCTGAATGAAGTAAGACAATTTTGTCACCATAAATAAATAAATCATTCAGTAGACAAAGTATTTATCCAATTTTTTTTTTATTTTTAAACTGGCTAGGAAGTAGATAACGGTTTCTAATTCATATGAATGTTTTTAATACATAGTTGATACGATTATGGTTGCTTTTTTGTGCATAAGAAATCTGTCAGCAATTTTGTATGTCATTTCAATCATTTCAAGTATTTCTTATTATTATTTCGACCCCAAATGGAGAGACTTTTAAATACAAATAAAGATTATTCAAAAGTTTCTTTATAAGATTAAGTAGTCAGGAAAAACTGCAGATTCTGCATTGGGTTTTTACTTAGAAATAATTCTTTATGACAAAAAGACTCGTTGTGCGAATAAAGCTTTAAGCAAAAAGAAATTATTTTTTATTAAATTAAAACAACAAGTATAAACAAGAAACTACATTAATGATCACATTTCATTACTTTTATTGATGATGAATTTTTACATATATATAATGAAAGTTTTGTTGACATCAGCATTTTTGTAACGATGTGTATTCTTCTATGCTTCTTTTTTAATATACGTACGTTTCTGAATCCCAAATAAATCTGAAAAATTTTTGTGTACATTTTTACTATAACAATCAAATTTTAAGCTTTTCTCATAAAGTACTCAATAGTTTAAAAAAAAAAATTAAAGCAATGAGAGAGTAAGTTTCAATCATTTAACTTATTTGGCGATTCACACATCTCACATGCATGGTTTGCAATTCGCACCATATTTATTTTCAGATATTTTTTAACTTCATTAAAGGAGAAAAACTGATTTCTGAGAAGTCAAAAATATCTATCGGGTTATTAAAAACTTGAAATGAATGTGGAATTTATTTCCAGCAAAATAAATGTGTAAATTTAAGGAACCTGCTTTAGCAGTCAAAAGCATTGATTCATATTTTTCGAATTTCAATGTTTTGTGTGTAAAATATGAATTTACTGTGGTTGATAAGATCAAAAAAAAAGATGAAAACGACCAGAAAATTCTTGAAAACATACTTATTCAAACATAGGAAATCCATTAGAATTTACAATTTTAAACTTACATACATAATAAATTATTATAAATAAATATTTTAATTCAACGTAATATTTTAAATTGAAAACGAAAAATCGCCAACGTATTTTTGTAGAATAGCTTCAGAAAATATCAAATTTTAAAGTGAATGAGTAAATCGGCTGAAGGAAAAGAAAGCCAAATAAAAAATAAAAAGGGGTATATTTCAGTTCCCCAACCCCTCTGCTTATCTCGGGAGAATAGAAGCCTAAGCAATAAGAAAAGACAAAAATAAAACGAATTTCTTTTGTTTTCTATTCTTGGCAAAAGAAGTTCACCATCGGGAGTGTGGGGCAGGGGTGGGTGTGCGCGGCCTTTATTGATTTGGAAACTGGCAATAGGAGAAAGGAACGTTGCTAAAGCGTTTGTCAAAAACTTTATTACGTTTGACAGCTGGAGCCAATCGGAGATGGAAGTTTTCAACTTACTTTAAGGGTGCTTTTTGACGAGAGGCAAATTTATTTTTTTCATTTTATTATTTTTCGAAAAAATCTCGATTTAACCTGAATATGATGAACAACCACATTACGTTTTTTGCGCTGTTTCGGCTAACTGTATTTTATAATATAGGAATGATACAAAAAATAAACTGAAGACTTAACAATTGTTAGTAATTATCACGCCAATCAATATCATTTTGTGCTATAAAATATTGGCAAAATTATCGCCAAATTAATAATTACAATCTTCCAATTGATCACAGGCAACTTATTGTTTTATGCGGACTTTTCATAAGCAGCCATGCTTATATATATCCCGAGAAAAATTAGAAAAAATACAGAACATTATACAGATAACAAAACTCTATCTTTAATTAATCAACAATGGTTTAGATTCAGTAGCGTTATTTTCTCATATATAGATTGAATTTTCGAAAAAATTATAGATTGAATCTGAAGTAAAATAATATATATATATATATATATATATATATATATATATATATTAGAATTTTTTAAACTGAATTTTCAAGTGACTAATATTACTTCTTATACTTTAAAATCCAAATGAAAAGGCTTCAGTTTAAAATGCATTTTCAACATGGAATTAATATTTTTATGCCATGATAAATTAGATTTAGCTTTTAATTCCTTCATGAGTAATACATTTTCAGTGAATGTATGGGTACATGTGTTTTGTGTTATAATTTTAAATAAATAAGGGACTATTTAGCGATAATCTGACGCATATTACTAAACATTACAAACGAAAAAAATTGCAATATAGATTACGATATGCAAAATATTCTAGAATTCAATCACAAATATATATTGCAGTTTAAAAAAAAAATCAAAAAACCATTTTGTTATTAAAATGTAGTCTGATTTAATCTTTTTCTAAACTTTAATATTTTTTCTTAAAAGTTATAGTTATCATGCTTTTAAACATTATTTTCATTGAACTGATGTGATCATAAAGAAAATTAAAAAGGTAAGAAAACACAGATCAGAATGAATTTGTGCTTTTCTTTTAATGATTTAAATTTCACCAATGGAAAAAATTAAGCTATTGAATTTTAAAGAATGCCTTAAAAATCAATAAAAAATAAATTAAGAGAGAACTAAACTTACCTTAGCAGGTCTTTACACGTTAGTCCAAACATAGTTTTTAATCGATGAGCAGTTGCTCAGCAACATTAAAAATAACAGTTGATATCAACAATTAAATCGATGGATACCAGTAGTTAGCACGCAATCGATTATTTTAAACTATGACAACTCTTTATTCCTTTTCACTAAGACTAATAAGGGTTGAAAAATCCATCAATATATCACACATCATTAGAGATATCAATCTATTAGCAAGTGATAATGAAGAATATCCCTTAAAAGAAGATGAGATCACCAAGTAAAATCTTTAACAACTCAGGAATAAGAAAATTCTCTATCCATTTTCATTATTACTTAAAAAATAACGATCACTTGAAGGCAACAATTTTGCTCAACTTGATTTGTTCGAGTCCCGGGATGCAGTTCTTGAAAACAATTACCCTCTACCAGAAACAATGCTTGCAACCACGTGGTCAGGAGGGTGAGGCAAAAGCAACAATTGTAGAAGCTAATTTTTCCTCCCGACAGAGGCAGCGTGTTCCCTCGGTTTCCCTGAAGCCGAGGCACAGGTCTTCTTGCGATGAGAACGTTTCACTCACTGAGGCCTACTCGAGTGGCATCATTGTGGTTGAATACGTGAGCTCTTCTTTCATCCGTCGTCAACCCCCCGAAACAGCCACACACCACATTCTTGTTGGGGAAAAGGGACGCTTCCCTTATTGCAAGATTCTTCAATTCCAGCATGCAGGGGCGAGTTATGATTTCCACGAATCTGAGTCGTGAAAAAACTATCGAATGCTTTCTAATTCTTTTATAAAAAAGAATTTTATTTAACAATAACATTTTTTTTCAACAAAAATAAATATAAAATATGCATGATAGTAAATCGTTTTATAAATTCCAAATGCAGAAGTGTTAATAATTAAAACTTATGTGACAAAATCAGACTAAATAAAAAATGCTCAAACTATGAGGATATCTTACATCTTATATTATCTTATCGAAATTTTAAATTTGCACAGAGCACAGGAAATTATTTTAAAAAATAAAACTTATATTTAATTTTAATTATTAAATAAGACAATTCAAATTCAAGACACAAGTTTTCTGTCACTAAATTCGGTGTATATTTCTATTCTGTAGACGATCGTTTTTTACAGCATTTAATTTATGAACACTCATGATTATACGAACTAGCGGCTAATCCCCAACGTAGTCCCATTGACACAATCTTAACTACACTGGTGGAAATGCAATTAAAGACACTTGTTTTCCGAACAAATTTATTAATTAATAATGAGTGACTCACCTCCATTGTTTACAATTACTTCATGCGATTCTATTTGGCATCGATTTCACAAGATTTTGAAGGTAATTAATTCAATGGCAAATTTGACCATACTTCACGGATTTTGTCTTTTAAATCCATTAATGACTCAAAGTGGCCGTTTTCGTAAGCTTTTTGTGTTATCAATCCCCAGATGTTTTCAATAGGGTTCAGATCGGGACTTTTAGCTGGCCAGTCCATAACCTTGATGTTTCGCTCCATGAAAAAGGCTTTTCTTGTTTTAGAGTTGTAAATGCTTGCATTGTCCTGTTGAAATATCATGGAACCTTCATCAATATCTTCGGCATAATTCAACAGAACGTTAACGAGGTGGTCAATATAATCGGAGGAATTCCTTTTAGGTGTCATAGAGGGGTTGTTCCATAGCTCGAGAAATCTCCCCACAGCATCAATGTGCCTCCATCAAAATTGTGGCTAACTAAAATCTCCTTTTTGGTTCCTATACGATGCTAGTAATACTTTTTCTTATCTGGTCCATCTAAATTAGACATTTTCTCATCACTAAACACCACATTGTTCCATTCAGAGTTCCAATTTGCATGTATTTTTGCAAATTCCAAATGAGCCTTCTTATGTTGAATACGTAAGAGAGGTTTGCGATGTTTTTTTGTCCATTTAACAACTCCAGATTGACTAATTATTTGTCTGATTCTTCGAGTTGTAACAGATAGGCATAAATCTCTTTTAATTTTAGTGGAATTTAAGTTAGGTCTTATTGCCTCGCGAATTATCTGTCGCTTTTACCGGTTCTCTTAATTTACAACTAATACCTTGACGCCTCTTAACTCCATACATATAATCTAGATTTGAAACATTGCACATAACAGTTGAAGAGTTATTAGTTTTCTATGTAATTGACCTATTTAAGTAGCCTTCTTCCTTTAAAATTCGAAATTTTGATCCCTCTTCTATCGAAAGCCCGATGTTACGTCCCATTCTATAAATACCTTTGAATAACAAGTTTTTGAGCCAAGATGTTTTGAAATATCTAGTATCAGACACATTAGAGACAACAAACTGTTCCTTTTCAACTCTTGAGAAACAGAAACGTAGTGGCAGATAGCTAAAATTCTAGATTTAAAGTAAGAGTCCTTAATTGCATTTCCACTCGAAATATTGGATTTTTTAAACTAAATGATGTAAATGCTCACTAAATTATAGTTATTTTTGCAAGTTTTTTGCACAAAATGATTGAAGATAAAAAATTTAATTCAAATAAAGTTAGTACAAAAAATATCGTGGCCTTTAATATAAAAAATAAGTGAATTTTTCAGTGTCTTTAATTGCATTTCCATCAGTGTATTTATGAGCTACAAAGCGATAAAAACTTTTTGGTGAGATCATATATAGGTATCTTTTGTTTTCATTTTTTTAACTTTTTTAAAAGTATTTTTGTTTATATTATTGGGAAACTTAGATTGACGCTTTTGAGAATCGTAAATCTTTAGAATTATGGATAACTGATTGCTCTGTTGAGATTGAAATCCCAGATTTTTTTTTAAAAATCAATTTGTGTGGAATTTTTCAAGTTAGATTAATATTCCGTCTTACATTAGAGATAATACATTACATACAGCTCATACATTAGAGATAATAAGCAACTTCAAAATGAAATGTCATAAGGCACTTTCACCTAAAATGATTGTAATGGAATAGCTTAATGAAATTAACATTCTAGATGAAATTCATTTGTCTATCAATGATTAGAATAATACTGCAGAAAAAACGATACCTAAGTCATTTTGATTTGCAGATTTTAGTTATCTAGAACACAATGTAGAAAAATAAAATAAAAATTTCAGGTATTGGTAAAATCCCATTATACGTAACGCGTTTGGCATGGATTTCAAAAAATGTCGCCAACGGCGAAATTCATGCAATTCATAACAATCAGGATATGTGCTGTTTCATATGCTGATTTTGTAGGCTCATATGCTGATATTGTGAATCTCAAAATGGCAATATATATAAACATATAATCCGAATCTTAATGTCACTAAATTCATCGTGTTACGGATTCTAGGATTAAGCTTAGATATCAAAGAAGAAAGTGATGTTGTACTAATCCGTTTGCAAAACAGATGAATGGCTAGCAAGGCTGACATTTTCAAAAAAAACCATAGTAAAATGTTTCTCTACTTCGAAAAAAGTGAAAAAAAAAAACATTTTTAAAAATGTAGTTTTGAAATAAAGAATGGATTATTTTGTCTGATTTTTGTGAATAAAATTAAGGTAAAATGACTTTAAGAATATAGTTAATTTTGTACATAATACTATAGTACATATTAAAGTATAGTCTTTTATAGTGCACACTAAAATATTTGTTGAAATAATTTGACAGGACAATTTGTGGTAAAAAAAAAAAAAAAAAAAAAAAATAGCTTTAACTTAATTTTTCTATTTTACGATCCAATTTATTGGTTTCTAGGTGTTCCTATAAACACTGTGATTTATTAAAATTTAAAAATTTTCACCTTCGAACAATTCGTAATCTCTGATTTGTATCTAGACACGAAACTTTTTTCAAAAGTAACTTTAAGTAAAAGATTATATATATATTCACTAAATTTTATTAATTTTTAGTTAAATATCAGTTTTAATTATTTTTGCATACATAAATAATAAGATAAAATCCTAAAAACAATACACATAGCTTTCATATATATCGATGATAAAAAGCAATATGTTTTATGACATGAAAGATTACTACAGCTACTTCAAATGTTCCATAGCATCCGAAAACAATAAAAAAATATGTTAATTAATATTTATTAGTTGAAATCTTCGAAAGGAAACAAACTTCTAAGCGAAATGCAACGAAATGCTTGAACTTAGGCTTGTAAACTTAAAGAAATCCAAAGCATCTACCATGAATTTAACAAAAGTATAAGTGTTTATTCAAGTAAACTACGTAAGTAAATAATTGTTTTGAATTCAAATATGCAATTTTAACAACTAAAATCTCCATTGTTATAATGTTTGTTTAAATACAAAACAATGAAATGAAATTGAGAATAAATTAATTTTCATAAGGAAAGAAGAAAATGAAATTTAGGACAAAATTAAATTGTACAAAGGCTAAAGGATGGCATGGTATAAATATTAAATACTTAATTTTATAGTCTCTTATTTTATGTGAATGTTAAATAGTATTAATTTTGTACTTGACGATTTTCATTAATAGTACTTGTATTACACTCAGTCTATGAAAAGGTATAAGCATTTTTAAATCACATTATATTTATTAAGCATTGACAGATCTGATTCTGTATTACATATTTTGAAAAGGGACATTCTTGTATATTGTTAAATACATAATATTGAGTTAAAATTTCAATATTATGCTAGAAAAACAAAAAATCGAACATTGATGAAACCAATTTCAATTTACCGTCGTAAATGCATTTGACCTATACATTTAGTTATATTTACATGAAAATTTATTTAAGGTAATTTTATCTCGAAAAGAAAGTAATTTTACAGTTAATAATTTTTAGTACTATCAAATCTGTGTTAACATTTGATAAAAATAATCGCAATCTTGTATCCTTATTTGGAATATTTTAAAAAATAATTCGAAATTTAAACTCGTTTGATTAGAATCATTACAATCATAAATAGTTCTGTAAAATAAACTAGGTATTAATATTTAGAAAAGTTATATATTTTAATTAGTACACCACTACCACACAACATCATTAAGCACTTTTTGTGTTGATTTACAATTTAACTTGATATTGTGCAATCAATAAACTGAGTTGTAAGTACTACAAATTATGAACTATAAAAAATATGAACTGCAAATTATAAAAATATGCAAAATATACCTTATGCTTTCAATTACTGAGAATCTGAATTCAAATAATAAAAGTGCGACATCCAGTTTTATAGAAGTAAAATTTTAGTTTTCTTTAAAAAATTAAAAAGTTCCAAGATTACAAAGAGTCTTGGTATTTTTAACAGAAAATATTTTGAGGACTGAGAAAACACGAAGAACTTGATATTGACTTCGCATGTGCTAACTGTTGATAAATTTATTAAAGTTAAGTTATAGCTTACAATTATTAAATTATTTATAAAAGCAATATAGATCTTTTTAGGATAGTTTATTGTAATAGGTTTCCGGCTGTATATTTCTGTTGATCGGAGACATCAAACACAGGCATCATTTCGCATTTTTTGTTGGCAATTGAGTAAACTTCCATCGCAATGATACAAGATTCATATGTATTTCTTTTTAATAACAAACACTAAATTTAACTATGACCATGACTATGTAAAATCTAATTATATGAGGTATATTTACCTGTATGTTTACATGTATGACAGGTAAATGGCCAAGTTTGACGTTGTTATGTAATTTATTTTGTCTATTTTTTAATGTTTTATTAAATGTTATTTCCAGATATAAGATTTGTTAAATTTTCTTTAGAAGAACCTGCCCTGCCTATTTTCACTGCTTTTATAGTTTGCTCTTCACGCCGGCAATTTCGAACTACAGTCAAGCTGATGACGTTAGTACCAACCGAGTTGGCATCCTCTTCTCCATGCCAGACTATGCACTTGGAGGATAAGTAACTTCTAACATGCATAATATCTCTAAGAATCAGGGTCTGAAACTTCTTTTAATGTTTATTTTTCTCAGTTTGTGCTTCTGCGAACCAAAGCCGCTGAGGACAAGTAACAACTTTGTAGCTTTGAACAGAAATCAAGTGTGAGATCGGCATTTACTCTATCAACATCCATATAAGTCGAGTGGATGGACAGACAGTAAAAATATGTGAAAATGTAGAGTAGATATAACCTTTCGATGGGTTTACGTATTAAAGTAGCTACTTTCCGAACACAAAAGTAATCACTTTACAAGTCAGGCTAATACAGTCAACATATTAGGTAGATAAAGATGATCCATTTCGAAGCTATGCTAAATTGTAACTAACATTAATATATTTTTACGAATTTATTCATTTAATTGTAACATACATGAAGGTGGTTGAATCTTCGTAATTTAGAGTCGTTCTGAGATTTTGAAGAGGTAGAAGATTCTCTCCTGCCATCAATGGTAAGCGGGCAAAGAGCCTATCTCTTTATATGCCCTCAATTGTGACAGAGCCTCTTGCACTGTTATTTTCAGATTTGCAACTAACCACATAAGGGGTCTCTCGTATCTCAAAGCCAAGGAAATCTTTGAAGTCTGCTATAAATGTAAAACAGAGCAGGCTTCTCCCTAACATATTCTGGACTGTTTGGGACTCTCAAAAGAGGACATTGACTCATCCCCCTTCTGGTCTTCGTTTCCCTCAGGGTCAGTGATCTGATGGACCTCGTCTGACTTCGTCAGACATTTAGAGGATAAGCCAACACAACAACAGAAACATGTACCTTGGAGAAGATTCCTAAAGCTTGGATCTACCACTCTCTAAAGGTATAATTTCATTTAGAGGATACTGCGATCACTACCTGTTCAACATGCCACAGCCACTTTTAGTAAACACGAGAATACCTGGTTAAATCGGAATTCGAAATCTGAATCTGTTGAAGACAATAGCAACGCCTGTTTCAACCAGGCCACCTACAAAAGATTCGAAGATATTATACAATATGCAAAATCAGTTATTCTGCCACATATTTTCCAATTTAATGAAAATTATTTTTAAAATATTTTAGCGTTATTTCACTGAGAAATGCGCCAAACTTTGTCTTTCATTTTTTCTAACTAGAAAATCTTAAGTTCATCTCTAAGTTACAGCCATATATTTTTGACACCATAATGAAAATAGTCTATTAGCCGAAGATAGTTGCAAAGCATTTACACCTTTTTAAATACTCCTTTCATAGTCTTGTTTGTTAGAAAATTAGAAAACTCTTGAATACCAACAGGGACAAGTGTCTAAACAGAAATAGGTGCAAAACTGGCATTCTCTTTCTCAGTAATGTATAAGATCGTGCCAAAAAGGCCATCCATCCTGCACAGCGAAGTCTTACAACTGAATCAAGAGGAGATGCTTTAAGTAATATATATATATATATATATATATATATATATATATATATATATATATATATATATATATATATAAGTAATAAAGTCTGAATTTTATATTTTGGGTACGTGAGAACTGAAAGATCGCCACCAGAGGGCGAACAAAAATTAGTCAGTTAATGTACGTCAATCGTGAGAGACGGTAAGAGAATGACGAAGCGCAATGTTCAATAAACTTGTTGTTTGTTACTGAAGTGTAGTATTTTCTTTTAGACGTCCTGACATGGCTATATGTATAAGTAAACTTAATAAAAAATTAGTTAAGTGAATGCTCGTTAGGCCTTTAACAGGTGTTTTTTCAAAATTTTAAACTTGAAAGTCATGAATAGACAATTTTATTGCTAAAGAAAGCAATTTTATTGCTATTTATGAATTTTTTTCACGATATTTCTAGCATTGATATAAAGACTTGGATTTTATTTTCATTTGAATTTAGTACTCATTCAAAGTACAATGTTTGCTTTTTATAAAATTTGGGTATTAGCATTTGATAAGAGTGAAATAGTGAATATGGATAGGGATTCACCCTTAGATTTTTTTAGAGACAAAACCTCTGATTCTGAACTATGAATAGTCATAGGATCAGATCAAATCTTGAAATAGTAGTCTAAATTAATGAGACATCAAAGGAGGAATATAAAGTTAAGATTGGAGTTCAACATAAATAATCATTTCAATATTATTTTTAAAAAGAAGGGAAAATTGTTTCCTTCTTTTACCAAGAGTGACATTTTTATCAATCAGATATATTAAGTACAAAAAAAAAAAAAAAAGGCTTAGATTCGAAACTTTGGTGTTTGATACTTTCATGAAATTGTAAAATAAACACAACAAAGTAGTCCTGCTTGAGATGCATACACATATAATGCATAAACGCTGCTCAATCCTCTTTCTTTTAAGGAATTCTTTTTTTCTCAACTACATGCGAATTTACGAATTTTGATATTTCTTGTCTGTTGATTTTTGCTGATTGCCGTTATTACGTTGCACTTACCTTTTCATTATTGTTTGCATAAATTTTACTATTTAAATTGCCTCTTAAGAAGTCCATCATATATTTATTCCAAACAAGACAATTTTTTATGAAGAAAATATGAAATATATTTATTTTATTGCCTATCTTTTTGGGTGATTTTAGAGGAATATTTTCACCAACTCCACCCATCGAAAACGAACTATTTTAGTAAATAGTTATGAGAAAACATCATCCTATGGGTTTTTTTTCAAAGGTTTTTACAGCATTTCTCTATTAGATTTCCTTTTGATTAAAATTTCATGCTCAATTATCGAATTTATTATCACGACGCTATTTGGATGAGAATGAAAAATTTGTTCATTTTCATCCAGATTGCTGTTGTTACAATTTTAATGTTACCATAGATTGTTGGTTATTTTTCTGAAATACATTTAGAGAGAAATTAAAAAAAAAATTACTTGATATATATATTATAAAAAATATTTGATATTTTGTCTTATTTATAAGTATAATACTATATGGTTTTCCACATTTCAAGTTATTTTATTAAGGAAAGTTTGTACATCCATTTGAATTATCTTGCTGAATTCTTAACTTGGGTAAACTTTGCAATTATCAATTTTAAAGACTTTTTTCAAGATGTTTTTTCTTTATAGTTCTTAGCATGCTTTTTTTATTCCTTCAAATTCACATGTTGTACAAATCATAATATAATATGTCTTCCATTGTGTAATTTAAGAAAAACTTATGATTACCATATCTGTAATTATAAAGGAAAAATTTTTGATTTTATATTTTAGCACTGAAAGTGAGTTTCTTCCATTTTTCTCTTCTTTCTTTGACTTTCTATGCTAAATTGCATAACATAAATTTATCCTTAATTTTTAATTCATTACTAATGATTTGTTTAATTACGTTTATGCTTTCATAGATAGGTTCACTTTTCTAAATCTTTTGTCTCAGTTAATTTGATCTTGAATTTTATACTAATTTTTTTATAATCCTCCCCACACGATGTTGGAGTTGAACTCATAAATTGTCGAGATTAAAAACACAGCAGAGATAGAAATTTATCTTTCAGGTAATTAAGAAGGTTCTTAGCAAAACATCCAATGTTAATTTATTTATGATGTTATAACTTTTTGCTTCACAAATTATTTTACTAATTAAATCGGCATTTTTCTTTATAAGAATAGACAATTAAGAGAGATTTTCTTACTTTTTTAATCTTATAAATTTTCTGATATTTATAATTAATTCAATTGTATATCAAAGTATCTTTCTCAAAAGCAGGGGTAATAATTAAAGTAATTAAAATGCTTTTCTTTTAAGCATATGTTTAAAAACTGCTTAAGTGTATTATAATTTTAATTTCACCTCCTACTAAGAAAAATATGAATTACGATTGACATGGAAACATAAAATGTGTTGATAAATAAAGTTTACCTATCAATCAACCAACCAATTTATCTCATCTTCATTTCTCATTAATATATAATATTTATAGAATTATCCTTAAATTTATTACAACATTCATGGACCTATTTTATTCATTTGTAAAATTTGCATTGGCATTGTTGTATAAATTTTCCTAAATTGTTCTACAAAACATACAAGAAATGACTTACACCTAAAATATTTGAGAATATATAATATCTGAAATCATTCCAAGAGCTTTATCTATGGAATTGGTAACTGTTCAATTGTGTTAACAATTTTTATTAGATGAATTTCAACGTTTTCATCAATGATGTTTCTTATTTTGACATATACATATTTCCAATGCATTTCTTCTTGTTTTAATCGCATACAGATGATATTTATAGAATTTTAAATATTTTGAGAAACATATCTAAAAAATATCAAAAATTTCTATTCGAAACACATATTGTATCTCAACTGTAGAAATACCACATTTTTTTTAACGACAAATCATTACTTACTATGTTAAGTAAACATTTTTTTATTCAGAAAAATTCTGGATTCTTGAAAGTGAAAAGCAAAAGCTCATTTTAAAGCTACCACTCTTAAAGTTTCTTATTGTTGTTATTTACATAGTTTTAAGTCTAAGAGACATGGAATATACTATTTGAAGTGCCTCTGAGAAAATATAGAAACTCTTTGGAAGGAAATATTTTTACAGTTGAAGATATCTTTTTAATATATCCTCTCTAGCTCTTTTTATCAACGTATTTATTATTTGTAATTCGAATTTTGATTGACTTTACTAAGGAGAAAATCCATAAAATAATAAGCATGAATTTATTGATTCAGACAACAAATGCGCTTGTTCATATAGATCTACCTAATATATTTTAAGCATTGGTTCACATTAAACATCGGTGGAATTGTAGAAAATAACTTCTAGAGAATAGTATGTTAAGCATTTAGCTCTCTTGCAAGGAAATTCGTATGCAAATACTAGAAACAAATTTCAAAGTCACTTTCGTGTGAATTCCAATAAAAATTCAATGCTTAAATTCTGGAATTCATAGTTTTAGGTAATGAAGTAAAAATCTTAATTTGAATTAGAAGAATCTATCAAATTTCTGTTGGGGGCGATTTATGATTTAAGGGTTTTATGGTTACAGTTTCATTTAAGTTCCGGTTTTCCTATGTTAGCAATTAGTTTTTTTCCCCTTGGTTTGACTTCATACCGATTTGCATAATATGGTAAATACTTTCCTTATTCTCTCTGCTGTAAAAATAACCGTGCATGTAAAAAGAATTCACATTTATGACAATTGTCACGTGTATATAAAGTTTGAACAGAATTAATAATTTGAAGCAAAAGTTTTATTGTCTAGTAACAAAAAAGTTAGTTTTAATAAGTTGTAAAGGTATCGTGATATTTTTAAAAAGCCATTACTTTGTGAGGTATAGAATAAATTGAGTAGCTGATATATATACTTACATAGTAGTTCTGATATAAATACAACATCTGAATAGTTTTGGGAAGATTTTGGTTTGTAGTATTTTGTAGCAAAAAAGAACTAAAAAGCTTTTTATTTTTCGAATTTATAGTAAAGAGTTAAACCTTTACAAAGATATATCTCTAGTCTTAAAGGGTTGTTTAGTGAGAATCATCCAGGTACAACCATACAAAGTAAAATTTAATAAATCATAATTTGTAATTTGTGAACCCACAAATAATGTGATCAAGCTTGATTTGTATGATCTTATCGTTATTGAACTGAAAGAAATGTATATTACGCATTTCTAGTTCCTATAGGCATTTAGAGGGAATTCTTCGCAGTTTAAAAAATTTCCTATTTAGTGATGTTGGACACATAGTCTATTATTATTTAAAATGCAAATATCACAAAGTATCTTACAAATATCTGATACTGTTTTACTCTTCACTACATGAGTTCAAATTTAAGAGCCATGGAGAGTTTTTGGATTTTTTTTTTCATTAATATATAACATAGGGAATACATGTCCCGGAATATATTCTTATCAAAATGAGAATTCTAGAATGCTTCAGCCTCGCAAACTAGAATGTCATATCGTTTAATACCTTTTACCAGTAAGGGACAACATTATATTCACCAAAAATATGACTTCGATTAATTGCAAACAAAATATACGATTCATATAGATTTCAAGAATTTCTCTATTTGAAAAAATATGAAATGGAATATTTTCGATTTTATACAATTTCCCAGGCTTTTTATACGAAAAGGCAAAAGTCTTTTTAGTTCTAGGAAGCTCTGTGTTTATTTTCACTTGTGAGGTTAACAACTGCATCTTGTGGTATGTTGTCGATAACAATATTCAAATGGGATTGTGGCCTCTATATTCCATATGGAGATTAAACACTTCTGAGCAATGAGACTCCTTGTAAAGTTGATTGCGTGCTGTTTAATCACCAAGGAAATTTTTTTGTTCCATTGTGTGAACTAACACGTGAACAACTTTGTTTCCAAATTACAAAAAATTACTTTGCTGTTATTGGATAAAAATATGATAATAATGCATAGATAATATACCAATCAATATTTTTATTTCCAATGGGAAAGCAATTGTTACAAAAAACTAATCTTGTATGCAAAGGTACAAACAATATAATAAAGAAGACCAAAGTTATGCCTAATAAGCAATCTTGCTCCCCAATACGTAGACTTCTATAAAACCATGAAGAACCCTACATCGAAGCACCTAGTTCCAGTTTACTTTTTCCAGATTATGGGAAAACAGGATCAAATGAAATACTTATGTTCCACGGTAATCCTATCCTGTCGATTGCAATTATTATAGCCCTCCCATTCACCACATCTGCAAGTTTTATCGTTCATTTCAATCTTACTTTTTAAGTTGAAAACATGTTAAAATGCACTTTGAAAGATGTTTGCCAATAAAACAATTCCACGTGTTTTTAAACGTGCTTTTAAACGAAGCATTTGAATAAAATCAATTCCAACTTTCAAAAATAATTTCAAAATTCATCAATTATCGTTCCTCAACAATAGCTCCTTTGGAATTACATTACTAAATATTGTGCTATTAGAAAACATTTTATCTTGTATTGAAACTAAAATATTTATACCACATTATCAAGTAATGAAGTAATTGATTAAGATTCAGTATTTTAAAATCATCTTCATTTTATTTCAATGAACATTTTCCAAAAAATTTATCCCACAACCATGAATTGTGTGGATTTGATATTTCTTTCCCTAGATGAATACCGTTTGAGGCTGAAATATTTCGATGAAAACATTACTTCTTCGGGATTACTATAAAAGCCGTATCCATCACGGGGTCGAGTCAGAGGCCAACAATTAGTGGACGGACATAAATAGTCGGCTGACCATAAAAAAACGAGTGATGGGAAAACTGCCCATTTTCCACCCCAGTGACGACTACTTACTTCTGGTACTAACATCTTTGTAGAAGTATTTCGGGTAATAAATACTTTTTGTAATAAGACATAAAGTATGTTTGTCACAAACTTTGGCAGTTTGCTTCAGTAAGTGACATCAAAAGAGAGTTTCATTCTTTTAAGTGGTAAAATCCATTTCTTTTCTTTTTGGTTCCATACCTTCGATATTAAGACTGGAATTTTATGGTTGATGAAAAGTTTATTTTTCTGATATCATTTTGCTTCCTGGATGTAAATTTTAGGTATGAATAAGCTTATTGAGTGTCTCCATTGTTTTTACCAGTCTTCAATATTATTTTTTATATGATTCTATAATCAATAGTTTAAATGAAGAAAAAATAAATTAAAAGATTGAGCTGGAAACATGAATTCTAAACTTTCATCACTCCAAAATCCTTGAGTCATAATCTTATGACCGAATTTTCTGGTTGAGCATATGTGTATTTCTAATTATATATAAAAATAAAATAAAACCAGTGCTTTCAGGTAAAAACAAATTATTAAAGATACTAGCGAATGGAAACTACACTGTTATTTTTATTATAGGACACAAATATATAGAAAGAAAAGTGGTTATTAATTAAATGGGTAATTTTAGAGTAAATGCTGATGAGAATATTTCACTTTACTTGATTAACTGAAGAAGAAATCATCATTTGGATGAATCAGCGAAATTTAATGTATTATCTGGAAACTGCCCAACTTTTAATCTTCTAATAAGTACCTAAACTGATGTGTGTGTGTTATTCACAACTAAGCTGAAATTTTATTATACTATTCTTGATATTTTTAAAAGCATGGGAAGAGGTGCAAACTTCTAAGCATAACATTCAATAAAATCTTTGTTAACTCTTAACGATAATGACTCTGAGAAACGATTCCATTCCCTCTGAAAGTCAAATGGAAGTTCTGCATCCGGTTCTGTTGCAAAACACCCTGTTCTGTTGCCAAAGTGTCACAAGTTTACAGAGATAATTTTTAAATATCATCATCTCAGAAATTTACATTGTGACACCCAAACATTAATACATTGTGTGCGTCAAGAATATTGGACCTTAAGCGGCCGGGATACTGCAAGACATGTTGTACATAACTGTGTTACATTCTTTAAAGCAAAGCCAAGAGAAAGTAGTCAGATTATGAAACACTTGCCTAAAGATAGAATAATGATGAGCCAGCCATTTTCTAAAACTGGATTAGATCTGTGTGGTCATTTTTTGATGAAGTTTAAAAATCAGGGGTGTATATCACAAGGTTCAAAGTTATTTATCTTCTTATGGAATTTCGTTGGGTTTTATTCCCCCTCAATCTCAGAATTTTGGAGGGTTGTGGGAAGCTGCTGTCAAAGCTTTAAATACTATTTAAAATGTTGTGTAGGTTAACATAAACTTACTTTTGAGGACCTCTTTATAATAACAATTCAGAAGCTATGTTTAATAGTCGCCCTTTAACCCCAATGTTGTCTGATCCAAAGGATTTTTCAGTTTAGACTGCTGGCCACTTTTTAATTAGTAGACCATTGAATACTTTGCCATAGTCAGATAGTTTCCTGACAAGCAGTTGAACTGTAAGCAGCTTGCTTGCAAATTGTCTCCAACTATATGGAAGAAGTTGCTGCGTGATTAGCTTTCCAATTTGCAATTGAGATTTGAATGGAAGTTTGACAGTGGCAATGGAAGACGTGTTACACATAATTATGTTCCATGCTTTAAAGCGAAGCCAAGAGAAAGAAGTCAGATTATGGCACACTTACCTAAAGATAGAATAATGATGAGCCGGCCACTTTCTAAAACTGAATTAGATCTGTGTGGTCATTTTTTGATAAAGTTTGAAAATCAGAGAAGGGGTGTATATCGCAAGGTTTTTGTTTGCATATTTGTGTGTTTATTTACTAAGGTCATACATCTCGAAGTATTAAGTGACTTAACAACTGAAGCATTGTTCGCTTGTTTGAAAAGGTCTGTAAGGCGGAGAGGTTTACCTTCGCAATTGTTTTCAGATAACGCAAAGAACTTTTGTGGAACTGCATCAGAAATGAAAAAAAGTTCTTGACCTATTCAAACTGGAACAAGTTAGTGATTATTTATCTTCTCATGGAATTTCGTATGGTTTTATTCCACCTCCATCTTTCAATTGTTGAGAATTGTGGGATGCTTGTGTCAAAAGCGTTCAAAACCATTTGAAATGCTGCGTAGGTGAGCATAAACCTACTTTTGTGGACTTCCTTGCAATAATAACTTAGATAATGTAAAAACAGTATTGAATCCTCATAAGTTGTAAGAGAATGCTGGAATCTTAGCAAAAAGAAATATTGAAATAAATAGAAACTGCAATGGTAGCAGTGTATAATAGTCCTTTCATTTGTAAGTAGATATTTTAGTATTTGCAATGTGATCAACACTGCTGAGAGGAAGGATCGTCGATTTTCTAGTACACTAATTCTGTGCGAGTGGCCACTCCATATACGTAATTCAACTTATTCTCCAGTTATTCAAAGACGATGGCAGTTCTATGAGAAGGTTCTTTATTCTCTTTTAAAACGAAAATAGCATATTTACTGTTACATCCTATATTACTATATTTTTCAAAATACCATATAATCCAAAAAGTATATATTTTCTGGATTGTGTGTTACCTATACGGGGCTACGTGACGATTGCACAAATCTACCTTTTTTAAGGATATTGTGCAATCGTCGCATAATCTCATCTATAGATGTACAGGTTGGTTTATGCCCCAAACAAATCCCAGCTCAATGACGTTATCATTTTGTAATCCATGGAATTCTAATTAATTAGCATGTACTAAATATTTCTATATTTCGATTTTATTGTCATTAAGTTTGAATACAAATTCAGACTCATGTATAAGCAAGCATAGCGTTGTTTAAAAAAATCGAAATGTTATATCGGCCATGAAACTTTAAATATGTACTTCTAGATTCAAGTGATACAGAGAAATCTCAAACTCCTAATATCTAAGTAAATCATCTATCCATTATTTTCACGGACAATAGTGGCAAGTATAGTTTTAAACTCGATTTAAATGAGTAATAGATGTTAGATGAGGAAGTCCATCTTTTATACCATTTAATTATAGCAGAAATGGATCAACCTTCTGTAGGAATTGTAATCCTTTGAAAGTGGATATAGGTTTCCAAACAACTTTTTGGTTAGTTAGGAATTGCTTCTACAATCGTGACATGTTTGTGCGATGAACGTCAAAATATCCAAGAAGCATTTGGAATGAAATGACTATACTATATTGCATTCGTCAGTATACCAGCATTCACACAGGAGCACCCAGTATAATTCTGGAAGTCATAGAAACATGTTTCTTTTGAAAATGAGTCGTAATAAATTTATGATCCTTTTCAATCAACTGTTACGTGCAATTCCTATAACCTAAACCTAGTACAAATAGTGGCTTTCTTAAAAGAATTTCCACTTTTGCTGATCTCTTGATACGAAGTCTTGATTGGCTGTTACACAACGTATTTGTATAATTTAATCTAACTCTCTCTTTCTCTCTCTCTCTCTATATATATATATATACAGAGAGTGAGAGAGAACTGCAATCTCTTGAATTCAAATCGGCCTCTGAAAATAATTGACATTTATATTTTAGACGTGCATGTGGAAGACGATTTACATTTGAATTAGGTACGAGAATTTTTGGAAATTTTTTAGTTACTTACCTATTGTATGATTTTCTTACATTTTTTCAAGAATGAAAATGATTTGCACCATATTTTAGTTGAATTATCAATGTTTACTTAATTTAATGCTCTATGTCTGTTTTGGCATTATGTAAATACATCCATCCATCCAATGTATTGGTATACAGATATATTTGTGTATGTTGGTTGTGAAACAGTACTTGTAAGTATACATTTTGTAAGCCGCAGTACTATACTTGAATTCTAGATTTTGAAGCACTTGTAAAAATTTGTTTGTAGTAAAAGATAAATAAATTGAAATTTAGCTTGCCTTAAAATATGTCAAGTAAATGGAGAAGTACATTAATTAGTTACTAAACAGATCATTTATAGCTTTTACAAAATCTAAAAAAAGAAATAAAATATTAACAAGGAACACTTCATTTATTGAAAAAGATTAAGATATAAAAATTGTAATAATAAAAACTCCTGAAATTTCAATTACTAATCAAAACCTTCATCGTTTTTTGGAAAAATAGACGAGAAAATACTAGAAGTTTTAGATTTCACTTCAGTTGAATATGTGCAGAGAATCGTTAATCCTGTTTCTTTACATATTCTGTAATTTAGTTAGTAAAACTAACAATGCCATATAGATGAAAGAAATTTATCAGTTATTAATAAAAGGGAATATTATCATACTGAAAATTTTAGGTAAAAGTGATTATTAGCTGGGTGTTGGTAAATCTGGTGAACTATGCTAGAAAAAACGGAAAAAATAGAAAATTAGATGATAAATAATAGCAAACAATCTGAACAATAATAGCAAATGTTTAGCTCGGTGGAATTGTTTATTAATTACATAACAGGGCTTTTTCAGTTACATGTCCAAGAATTGTGTGTCAGCCGTAGCTAAATTGTAGACAAGTGTGTTGTGGTTAACACTCTAGGTGTCATAGTTTTCCTACATAAAATATGGAAACGTTTGAAAAGGTTTAAAATCCACTTTAAATTGTACATCCTGGTCAAACAAGTCTTCTACGTTTGCATTTATGTTGTCTCATGCAGCAGAACAGGACGTTTTCAGTTACATGTCCAAGAATTGTGTGTCAGCCGTAGCTAAATTGTAGACAAGTGTGTTGTGGCTAACACTCTAGGTGTCATAGTTTTCCTACATAAAATATGGAAAAGTTTGAAAAGGTTCAAAATCCACTTTAAATTGTACATCCTGGTCAAACAAGTCTTCTACGTTTGCATTTATGTTGTCTCATGCAGCAGAACAGGGCTTTTTCAGTTACATGTCCAAGAATTGTGTGTCAGCCGTAGCTAAATTGTAGACAAGTGTGTTGTGGCTAACACTCTAGGTGTCATAGTTTTCCTACATAAAATATGGAAACGTTTGAAAAGGTTTAAAATCCACTTTAAATTGTACATCCTGGTCAAACAAGTCTTCTACGTTTGCATTTATGTTGTCTCATGCAGCAGAACAGGACGTTTTCAGTTACATATCCAAGAATTGTGTGTCAGCCGTAGCTAAATTGTAGACAAGTGTGTTGTGGCTAACACTCTAGGTGTCATAGTTTTCCTACATAAAATATGGAAACGTTTGAAAAGGTTTAAAATCCACTTTAAATTGTACATCCTGGTCAAACAAGTCTTCTACGTTTGCATTTATGTTGTCTCATGCAGCAGAACAGGACGTTTTCAGTTACATGTCCAAGAATTGTGTGTCAGCCGTAGCCAAATTGTAGACAAGTGTGTTGTGGCTAACACTCTCGGTGTCATAGTTTTCCTACGTAAAATATGGAAAAGTTTGAAAAGGTTCAAAATCCACTTTAAATTGTACATCCTGGTCAAACAAGTCTTCTAGGTTTGCATTTATGTTGTCTCATGCAGCAGGTGACTGTGTTGTATTGCAACAAACAAACCAAGTACTCAGTATGTCTGGTAGAAGTATGAAATATATTAACGATATACGTTAAATCAATACACGTTTAAAATGATATTATTAAAGTATTTTATAGAAAAAGTAGTTTATATATATATATATATATATATATATATATATATATATATAATCGCAAAATTTTCTCTCATGTCAAGTTTACATTCACAAAAAATTATGCAGGATAAATTTTAATGTATCAAAAGCATAAATAAGAGGTAATTTTTTATTGAAATAAAATGTTAATTTATATTTACTACAATCATTTATTTCATGCAACGAAAATTAATTTTTTCCCCATTTTTTTCTTTTCAGCATAATTATAAGAGTGCTTTTTTTTTGAAAAACTATAATTTAGCCCCCAACTTATCACCCCCTTTAGAATATGTCTGGCGTATTGTATTCACATAATCTAAAGAAGTGGTTAGCCGTTAACGAATTCGATAACAGGCGCACATTGTAACCGGAATTCTTATATTGATCGCCCTTTTCCCACACCCACTCCTAACCATGCTCTGGTGACGTCAAAAGTGGAGGCGCTTGCAGAATCTTCGTTTCCGGGAAATTTTTCGGGAGAATCTTGGCTGATAATAAGCAAGTTTTCTCTCAGACGGTAAAAGTTAATTCGGATACTTCATAATTCGAAACGAAGTTAAATGTTGTAGAATAAAGGTAAAGAAGAGCCACTAGTTGGATTTTTTATTTTATTAAGAATAATCAGCAATATAAGAAATTGATGGGAAAATACTGATAATTTTCAGATGTGATTTGCTGAAGAAAAAAGTTTTGCGTTTATTTTTTTCACTTAATTATATGGTATTTTTTTTTAAAAAGAAGATTACTTATTATTATTATCAAGTATTTTAATAATTGCTATAATTTTGAATGGGAGTATTTTTTTATATTTCAAATAGGTGGCGTTATTTAAAAACTATTCAGCAATATGACAAAGCTTGTACCATTAAGTTAAACCAAGTTAAAAGAAATATTGAATCAATAATAGCTAATATTCTCGATGGGATTTAACAAATAAAAGTTTTCTTCTTTAAAGTTTTTGTCGTTAAAAGTATAATAGATAATTGTTCTTTCTCAATAGTTATCAGTACAAAAAATATTGAATAAGTTAAATAGTTAAATTTTTAGTGTGTGCGATCGATTACTCATCAAAAGTATGATAATTTTTTTTAACATTATAAGAAAGTGTGTACAATTAAGTTAATCCAAGCTAAAAGAAAATTTGAATTATTAATTGCTAATATTCTTAGTGTGATTTTTCAAAGAAACTTTCTCTTTAAAGGTATAATTGTTTTCGTAAAATAGTTATCAGTACAAAAATAGTTGAATTGTGATCTACTAAAAAAAGTTATTCAATAAAATTATTCTAACATTTTTTAGCAATATGAGAAAGATTTTCTTATTAAATTATTCAAGCTTTATTTATTTATTTATCTTTTACTTAAATTAAAAATATCTAATATTCTCAGAGGGATTTGCTGAAGAAAAGTTTTCTTTTCTAAAATTTTTTGTTTATGAAATTACAAATGTTTTTTTTTTTTTTTTAAATAGTTATCACAAAAAATGTATTTGAATTGATAGTAGTTAATTTTTTAATATGATATACTGAGAAAACTTCAAATTATTATAGTACTTTTTTTAAACAAAACAAAACATTCAATGATATTTGAAGAATCAAATAGATAAAGCGAATAATGAAATCGGATATTTTCGTATTATCTGATGGAATAAAAAATTTTAATTTCTTCATATAACATCTAAAAAGTTAAAAAGAGCTTTCTTATTTTAAACAAAATCAACAGTTGATAAAATATTACTATCAGTAAGAGTTAATAAAGAGAATTTTCTGTTTAAAAAATTTTTAAAATTTAAAAATTTCATTAAAAAAAAAAAAAAAAAAAAAAAAAAACGAATGTTATACGCAGAAGACTAGAACTTTATAAGAAAATTTGATATTTATGTTTTTTGTTGACTTTTCAATTTGAAATCTGTTTAAATGCTATTTTGGTAATATATACTTTACCCAAGAAAATATTTTTTTAAATTTAATTTTAAATCTATTTGCATAGAAAAGAAACACGTATATAATAATTTACTATAAAATGAAATTCTGTGCTTTCAAGAGAAATTTTTTTAAGAAAAAATGCAAAATATTTTTATGTAATTAAAATTTGAGATTTAAATTATTAATGCTAATTTTTTGAAACAACAAACTTCTGCTAATTTTTTGAAACAATATGAGTTAAATTTTGATAATTTTTCAAGTTAGAATGAAAATAATTCACTCTATTTTTCTATTAGTATATATTCATTTATGAAGAACAATTTTGAAATTCATTAACTCAATCCAGGCTTTTGAATTTTTGAAATTTCTTGCAATTTAGTTTGTAAATTTATTATGTAGATGTAAAATATTTTACAGCTGTCTGATATCAGTCCTCTGTTTTTTATAGCTTGGTAATTCTTTGAAAGTCTTCAGGAATTTTAGCCCATATGACATATTTTATTGGATCAGCATTGCTTCAAATAAAATAATCTCTAATTTTTGTAACTTACTTGATAAATTATTTGATTCATTTTTTATCTTGTCTTTTGCGTTTTTCATACATAAATTCTATATTTAAATTATTTATAATTTCATTAAATGTGCTTCTCAAATCAATTTGAAATTTATAAAAACTATATTTTGTATCTGAACAACATAATTTTTAAGGCAAAAATATCTGAAATGAAATTTTTTTTCATAAATTTCTAAGCAATATTATCCATTACCCTTTACTAGTCAAATTTAAATATTTCATGAACAAAAATATTAAAATTAAGAACTTTATGATCCGAAAGTTTTTATTTATTTATTTTAGAAAATGTTCAATCAAATTTACTGAATCTGTGCAGAAAGAGAGAATCATTACTCCAACGAAACATTTTTTATTTAAGACAAAAATGTATAAAAAATAACGTTTATTTTGAAATGAGTTTTTCAAACTTCTAAAAATGCTTAATACGAGGGTCACTCCAAAATTTTTGAGGTACAACTATGTTTTTAAAGTTATACTTACAAAATTTTAGGTGTGTTCAAAGTAGTCTCCTCCAGCATCAAGGGAATTTTGTAGACAAATTTTCCACAGGTTAAATGCATCAAGCCATTCATTTCTTGGAATAGATGAAAAAAATGCATTTATAGCCACATAAATCTCTTCTTCTGAATGAAAATGACATCCACTTAAGTGCTTTTTTTAAATTAAAGAATAACCAAAAGTCGCACATAGCTAGATCAGGTGAATACGGTGGATGTTCGATAACTTTAATTTGTTTTTGTTTAAGGAACTCAATTGTTAATCTGGCTGTATGTGAAGATGCATTGTCATTGTGAAGCATTAGTCCCTAAACATTCAGTTCTTGTAGAATTTCTGGATGATACTTAGTTATATACCAATTTGCTGTTACTGTCTTCTGTCCTTCCAAGTTGATGGTTTTGACAATCCCGCTCTTCTGAAGAAAACGGCATACATCACCTTTTCAGTGCGCGTTGTTTTTTCACCATTGTCGGCATGGGATCATCTTCAAAGACCCATACTTAACTTTCTTGGCGTGTTGGAATGCCAAAAAACGGTATGTACGTTTCATCACCTGTTACAATTTTAGATTGTTACAATGTTATATTTTAGAAATTATGTGGTGGTACCATCATTTAGCAATTTAAGAGTTTCTTTACTGATTCTGACACGCTCCTCTTTTTAGAGCTCTGTTAGATTATGCGGAACCCAACGGCAAACTACTTTTTTCATATATAATTCTTCATGAATGATTTTTTGTATGGCTGCGTATTAAATATTACGTTTCTTCTGTATCATTTGATAGGTACAGCGATTAGCATCCATTAACATTTTTCTTATCCCATACACATTATCCGAGATTACTGCCCACGGCGTCCTTCCTGTGTGTTCTTCATCCTGAAGAACATTGCGACCTGTTCTAAATTCTCTAACCCATCTGAATACAGTAGCACGAGCTGAAGATTCATCACCAACTGCTAATTGCAACCGTTGAATGCATTCTTCTTGATTTAATCCTGCTTTAAAATTGTAGAAAATCATAGCGCGAAAATGTTCTCGCATCAACTCCATTTTCTCTTCTGTTTAAAATTTATTCTACGCTAAAAAAGTTGAAGTAAGTCAGTCAAAAATCGTCTTCTGTGTTAAAATACTTTGTATTTTAAAATTAAACCGTTATTTTTATTTTGTAAATTCTCATCTGCGCGTATCTCAAAAATTTCAGAGTAGCCCTCGTACAAAATAACTTATTTTAAAATGATTATACATTTTTTATAAAGATTTTTTAATTCTTCCTGATAAAATAATTCTTATATGGGAAACACAATTGCAGTAAAATAATTTCAATAGGTATGGCTAGATTGTCAGTCAACAGAATTACTTTTGCGTACTTAATTGAGATAGATTTTAAATTTTTACGTAATAAAAATGTTTTTTTTACTATATAATTCCCTGAGAAATTTT